>CM031950.1:16431731-16449231 GCA_018749465.1 Paracanthobrama guichenoti
ATCAACTAGAATATGAAATTGACCTCTGCTCACCCTCATGAATAAAAGAACTACATCATAAGTAAGATGCTGATTGACAATCAATCTGACTTGAAATTTTAAAAACCCATTTCATTACAGGATTGAGGTCAACTTAGTTAATATTCAGCCAACAAGAATTGAGAAAATTGTAAAGGATGAATTATGATCTGCTCTGGAATTTTGGCAGGAAAAAGGGAGTAAACTGATTTCAGAGTCATTCAACAGTAAAAAATGGCTTTTATGTTGATCCATAAAAAAAAAATAAAAATAAAAAAAAAAATCAGCCTTTTAAATCAGCCTCATGTTTTCCAAACCTGCGTGACTTTCTCTTTTCATGTTCCAAGAAAGAAATAATAATACTGGCTTCAAGCTTTAAAAGGACACACATGTAAAAGGTTTTGTTTTTCCCCAAAAACTAATTTGTAAATGTTGTCCATAAAACATACGCATTGTACTTTGTCTTCTGAAGCCCAGAAGTAATTTTTTTGAAATACAAGTCTGATTCACTGAAGTTGTATGACTCAAATGAACAATTCTTGACTAATCGGATCTCACTACTTCTCTCAGGAACACACAAAAATGAGCAGATGTTACTTTTAGTGAATAACAAGTTTGCCTTTCTGACAAAGCTTCAGAAATCTTGAAATATAGCACACAAGTCATATGGATCACTTTCATAATCCTTCAAAAGTGCTTTTGCATCCTTTTTGGAGCTTAACTGTTCAAGTCCTCATCCACTTCTATTATATTAAAGAGTGGCCAGGATACTTTTAACTTTTGTGTTACAAAGAAAAAAAAGAAAGTAATATGAGTTTGGAACAGCACAAAAGTGAGTAAATAAGGGAGGCGCTTATGGGAGGCACTTCCGACTTGAAGTTCCACTCAAAAAGACTGAAACAAATCATTTCAAATCACAAGGCTGCACTACAAATAATCCTTATCCGTCAGTTTGACTGAATGAGCTGTAAAATGTCCTTCTTTTTCCGACTTCAAGAGAATGTGACGTGGTATAACAAGAATTTTCTCCCCAGATCCTCAATGTCCCTTTCCAGGTTTGTTTTCACACAGATGCTTTGAAATGTAGGTCTCCCGTTTTCACGTCTAATCCCTATAAGCAATGTTTACTGGAATGTTTCTAAAGCAGGTAAATACAATATTTACTCTGTCAAAATGATGGAAATCACTTTGAAACATTATCACTCAATGTTCCAATTAATTAACATTTTTGCATCCTGTCCGTAATATTTCTGCTGAAATAATCGGGTTATTCATGGTCTGTGATAGTAATTTGTAGAATAATGTCACCTAATTGTACCCAGTTTTTGAAAATGCTTATTGCGTTGAAAGAATGAACCTTTTGCTGATTGTTTACAGTTTAACGGAACTTACTCCCATAATTCACACAAAGCACCATGCGGTGTAGGGAAAAGGTGCTCTGGTGAGTCTGCTCTGTATTTTCTACTGCAAGAGGCGTGATCAATGGGCATAGTTCAAATGACTGTATGCAACTGGATAGTCCTTCAACCAATCAGACCACAAGAGGCGTGATAAACGAGCATAATTCAAATGACTGTATGCAATTGGATAGTCCTTCAATCAATCAGACCACAAGAGGCGTGATCAATGGGCAACGACCCATCGCTTCTCTATCTGTCATCATGTAAAACCCGCCAATTATCCAGGTGGATAAGCCAGTCTGTGATTGGTTCCCGCAAAAGTGTAACAGAAGCAGTAGAAATGAATGTACAGGTTTCCAGACTGAGTTGCAGGGTGAAATCAAATCGCCGGCAGATCAGGCTGGGTTTACCCAGTCTAGGGAAAAGGTAGATACCATCAGATAAAAAAAAAAGATTAAAAAAAAGATTAAAAAAAAGAAAAAAGGTTTGAGGTCAACAAATCTCTAAATTGAGATGATGAATTCATATGGAAAAGCCTGCATTTCAGGGTATGTCCATTTGACAGTTACATTGGTACTGGCTTTTAGCTAGATCTGTGATTAAAAAAGAAACTGGACACTTATGGCTCGTTTCCACCGAGCGGTACGGTTCAGTATAGTTCAGTATGCAATTTTTGCCATTTCCATTGTCAGAAGTTGTGAATGGTACCCTAATTCTGAACCGTACCATACCACTTTTTTGGCACCCTTCCGTTGGGGTAACTAGCACAGTAGTCCGGTACTAAAGGGAAGAGCTAGACTCACTGCAGAACATTGATTGGTTGACTGAGAATCGTCACTTGTGCGTGTTTTTTCCGGCTGTGTTTTCCCTTGCAGCCTGCAGCCTTGGCTCAAACAAAGTGTTGCTGTATGCCTTCCACTGTTGTTGACAGCGTTGCTTTCTTCGTGCGAGAATGACGTTGATCGCTACACCACACCTATCATAAGGGTACTATTGGTGGTGGAAATGGAAGCTGGATCAGGGTTTACGGTCCCAAATCGTACTATACTGAACCGTACCACTCGGTGGAAACGAGCCATTAAAAACTAAACTAATTCAGAGACATCTACTTACCAAGTAGGGCAGACATATTCTGGAAGATCCTCAGAAGCTCAGGGGTGATGGCAGGGCTGTTCTCTAAAGTCACCAACCTGAAGGAAGAAAAAGATCATGCCATTTAAACAGCCTTAAATGTAAAATGCTACACCATTTTTCAGTCAAACATGTAACTTGATCAACATGACATGGAAAGACAAATAAATAAAAACCATAAATAATAGTAACATTACAATGAAAGAACTATGCTTTTAGTGTCCATGGAAATAATACATGGCATCAATTCATAAAAATGGTGGCATCTTCCATCTTTAAACAAAACAGGCGATCTTTCATAAAAGCATTGCAGAAAATGGATTCTGCTAAATTTGTTGAAGTGCTGCTATATTTGATCCAGAGGCTACAGAGGAGTCTTTGTGCAGGTCGGGTTATTGTATAGAGCGACTCTCTTTGTCTTGATACAAGAGAGATAGAGTGACTCAGAGAAAATGATAAATGGACAGTGGGGAAGAACAACAAACCAAGGGAGCGAGCCTGAAGCCTTGAACTTAGGAAGGGTTAACCCTCTTCAAAGAGATGAGTGAACACGAGAATGAGAAGACTGATGGAAAAGACATTCACTCGGAAAAGAGATAAAGATGGAAAGTGTATGAATTACAGCACTACAGAAGAAATCTATGGTAAATACAAAGGAGGGTTGAGCTTGTTATCTCAGACAATATCGAGCGGAATGTAGGACATGCTGTTTAAAACCCAGAGCTGAAGATAAATTAATTTATGCGTAAGATTTATCCTGACTCAGCACTGTGACAGCACGGCTGAGTGTAATATGGGACACTTACAGAAAAGAAAAAAAAAAGTGTTGGCTCGGTTCCTCCCAGGCACAACTCCAATGATTCATGCTATCATTCGGATCTGGACAGGCAATTTGTCACACAAATCTTTTAAGCATTACGTGTGTCAGTGGTTGACAGGAAGGAAACAACCACTAACTGGGATCCCATTTAGATTGAGGGCAGTTAATACAAGTGCAATGCTTTAGCTGTATTCCTGAGGTTAGGAATGTCTTGAACAAAGCAGCAATGTGACACTTATATCCTCAGTTATGAATTGGCTAAATCTCAACCCATATAAAAAAACATGTGATACTTTACATGATAATGTTGTATGAAATTGTCAAGAAAGGAAATACCCTCTTTTTCACAGTTATATGTAATTCAAAACTGAAATAATAATGGGATGGCAAACAAAACACAGAAAGGCAAAATTACATTTTTGAAGAAAAATTCAAGCTTTAAGAATCAGAAGAAGTTTAAAAAGGCTTGAAAGTATAGAAATGTGTACTTTACACACACTATTGTTCAAAAGTTTGGTCGGTGAGATCTTTTAATCTCAGATCTTTTTTTTGAAAGATGCTCACCAATGCTGCATTTATTTGATCAAAAATACAGTATAAACAGTAATATTTTAAATTATTATTACAACACACAAAAAAAGTTTTCTATTTTATTACAATTTCAAATGTATTGCTGTAATGGCAAAGCTGAATTTTCAGCATCATTACTCCGGTCTTCAGTGTCAAGTGATCCTTCAGAAATCATTCTAATATGATGATTTGGTGCTCAAGAAACATTTATCATTATCATCTATTTTAAGAACAGTTGTGCTGCTTAATATTTTTATGGAAACCGTGATAATTTTTTTGTAACATCATAAATGTCTTTACTGTCACTTTTGATCAATGTAATGCATCCTTGCTTAATAATTGTGCTAAATTCTTTTTTAAAAAAATCAACAAAAAAAACATCTCATTGCCCTACACTTTTGAAAGGTAGCATATATTTTATGAAATGTAATACATTTTGTGGATCAGAATGGAAGTATACTTAGAATATTAAACGTTAAAATTAATTGATTTTTAGGCTACTTGCATTTAAATTACACATAAGGAAGTTTTTATAGTAACGTTATAGTGTATAGCAAATCGTAAATTCTCTAAGATTATTATTCACGTCGGCACTAACGATGTTCGACTTCGCCAGTCGGAGATCACCAAAATTAACATTAAAGAGGTGTGTGAACTCGCAAGCACGATGGCAGATGCAGTTTTTGCTCTGGTCCGCTCCTGTTAAAAGGAGTGATGAGATACTTAGCAGACTATCATCACTCAATGGCTGGTTGTCTAAGTGGTGTCCATAAAATAACATAGGGTTCATAGACAATTGGAAAAGCTTTTGGGGCAGACCTGACCTGTTGAAGAGGGACGGCATCCATCCTTCTTGGAGTGGTGCTGCTCTTCTCTCTAGTAATTTGGCATATAGTCTTGAAGCTAAACCTTGACTAACTGGGGCCCAGGTCAGGAAGCAGACGGACTGGCTTACCCGACCGTCTGCTAGCTGTCTCCCGTTACAGAAGTCAGATAAATCCCAACACATAGAGACTCTTTCACCTAGATATTATCACATGTTCCCCGAATTAGTAAATGCAAAAAAACATCAAGACCATTCAACAGTAAAAACTTAATTGATGTCAAACAAATAAACAACAGATATAATACAGATAATCAAATGATAAAGCTCGGGTTGCTGAATATTCGATCCCTTTCCCCAAAAGCACTTATTGTTAATGATATAATTACAGATAATAATCTAGATGTGCTGTGTTTGACAGAAACCTGGCCAAAACCTGACGACTACATTACTTTAAATGAGTCCACCCCACAAGATTATTGTTATAAACACGAGCCGCGTCTGAAAGGTAAAGGGGGAGGGGTTGCTGTAATTTATAATAATATCTTCTGTATTACTCAGAAGTCTAGTTTCAAATATAATTCTTTTGAAGTTTTGGTGCTTTATGTAGCATTATGTAGTGTAATTGATAAATCCCGTTTGACATTTGTGCTGGCTACTGTATACAGGCCACCAGGGCACAATACAGACTTTATCAAAAAATTTGCTGACTTTCTGTCTGAGTTAGTACTGGCTGCAGATAAAGTACTAATTGTTGGTGATTTTAATATCCATGTAGATAATGAAAAAGACGTATTGGGATTAGCATTTAGAGACATTCTAAACTCTATTGGAGTAAGGCAACACGTGTCAGGACCCACTCATCGCCTTAATCATACTCTAGACCTAATATTGTCACATGGAATAAATGTTGATACCGTTGAAATTCTGCAGCAGAGTGACGACATCTCAGATCATTACCTAGTATCATGTATACTTAATTTAACTAAGGCTGCAAAGCCGTCCCCTCGCTTCAAATATGGTAGAACTATCACTGCCGTCACTAAAAATTGCTTTTTAAATAATCTTCCTCATCAGTTTCATCTCCTCAGCATCCCAGATAGCCTAGAGGAACTCGATTTTGCAACAGAAACTATTGACTCTCTTTTTTCCAGCACTTTAGACACAGTTGCTCCCCGGCACTAAAAGAAGATTAAAGAAAATAGTCCAATGCCGTGGTACAACGAGCACACCCGGCCCTTAAAACAGCAGCCAGAAAAATGGAGCGCAGCTGGAAGAAAACAAAATTAGAGGTTTTTCGTAATTCATGGAAAGAGAGCATGATCGCATACAGAAAGGCCGTAAAAACTGCTAGATCTGCTTATTTCTCGACTCTCTTCGAAGAAAACAAACACAACCCTAGGTATTTATTTGATACAGTGGCTAAGTTAATCAAAAATAAAGCTTCTACTTCTGATGGTTGTAAACAGCACAGCAGTAATGACTATGAACTTCTTTATGTGTAAGATCGATAATATTAGGAAGAAAATTATAACCATGCAGCCGTCTACTACAGTATCACATCAGACAGAGCATTGTAGTGTTTCTGAGAAAAAATTACATTCATTCACTGCTATAGGAGAGGAAGAATTGGCTAAACTCGTTAAATCATCTAAATCAACAACATGTATGCTAGACCCTATACTGACTAGGCTATTAAAAGAGATGCTACCAGAGGTCATAGATCCTCTTCTTAATATCATTAACTCATCTTTGTTATTAGGATATGTACCGAAAACTTTTAAGTTGGCTATTATCAAACCACTTATTAAAAAACCTCAACTTGATCCTACAGAATTAGTCAATTATAGGCCGATCTCAAATCTACCCTTCGTGTCAAAAATACTGGAAAAGGCAGTGTCTTCACAATTATGTTCCTTTTTTAGAAAGAAATGGTATCTGTGAGGATTTACAGTCAGGATTTAGACCGTATCATAGTACTGAGACTGCTCTCATCAGAGTTACAAATGATTTACTCTTATCATCCGATCGTGGTTGTATCTCTCTATTAGTGTTACTCGATCTTAGCGCTGCATTCAATACTATCGACCACAACATAATTTTCGAGTCTATTCAAAAGAATGTTGGCATTAGTGGAACTGCATTGGCATGGCTTAAATCATACTTATCTGACAGTTATCAGTTTGTAGCAGTAAATGAAGATGTCATGACCATGATGATGTCACAGATGTCACACTGATCACAAGTTCAGTATGGAGTACCGCAGGGCTCAGTGCTAGGACCGTTGCTCTTCACCCTGTACATGCTACCACTGGGAGATATTGTTAGGAACCATGGTGTTAGTTTTCATTGTTATGCTGACGATACTCAGCTCTATATTTCTTCACGCCCTGACAAAACTTACCAATTCACAAGATTAACGGAATGCATAGCTGATATAAAACATTGGATGTCTAGTAATTTCCTGCAACTTAATTCAGAAAAAAAATATTTTTTAATTATTGGACAAAAAAACTCTGCAAGTAGTAACCTAGAATACTGTCTAACACTCGATGGCTGCTCTGTCAAGTCCTCGTCGTCAGTTAGGAACCTGGGTGTGCTCTTTGATACCAATCTTTCATTTGAAAGCCACGTTTCTAACATCTGTAAAACTGCATTCTACCATCTTAAAAATATATCTAAATTACGGCACATCCTTTCGATGCAAAATGCTGAACAGTTAATTCATGCGTTCATGACCTCAAGGCTAGATTACTGTAATGCTTTACTGGGTGGTTGCCCTGCTCGCTTAATAAACAAACTCCAGCTGGTCCAAAATGCAGCAGCTCGAGCTCTTACTAGAACAAGGAAGTATGACCATATTAGCCCGGTTCTGTCAACACTGCACTGGCTCCCTATTAAACATCGTATAAATTTTAAAATCTTGCTTATTACTTACAAAGCACTAAATGGTTTAGCTCCCCAGTACTTGAGCGAACTCTTAACGCATTATACTCCATCACGTCTATTGCGGTCTCAAAACTCTGGCCAGTTGATAATACCTAGAATATCAAAATCAACTGCAGGTGGTCGATCCTTTTCCTATTTAGCGCCTAAACTCTGGAACAGTCTTCCTAGCATTGTTCGGGAAGCAGACAATGCTATTCAAATCAGTAAATGATTGTTAGGCTGCATTAACTAGGTCAGCCGGAACCGGGAACACGTCCCATAACACCTGATGTACTCGTTACGTCATAAGAAGAATGGCATCTACGCTAATGTTAGTCTCTCTGTTTATCCCGAGGTTTACTGCAGTCAGCCGGATCCGGGCCGTATCCAGATCAGATGGTGGACCAGCGCCTGGACATGACCAACGCATCCCTGAAATGTCTGCAGAGAGCGTGTCAAATAAACTCGCCCCGTAAACGCTGCATCGACACGACATCCTCATTAAACCCGTGTTCGGCGTGATGACTCCAATCTTTCGAATAATCTTACGAATATCTATTTACCTAATATGAATTAAGACCTGCAATGTTGCCAGAATTATAATCATACACTGTTTGTTCGTCGGCCAGAGGAGAACTGGCACCCCGACTGAGCCTGGTTTCTCCCAAAGTTTTTTTCTCCATTCTGACCCTGAAGGAGTCTTGGTTCCTTGCCACCGTTGCCTCTGGCTTTTGGTTTGCTCAGTTGGGGACACCTAAATTTAATCTATATTACCGATCTGCCCGCATTGACACTATATGATACTTGAAATTAGCTGGATAACATCACCGTTTCACCAGAACGGCTGTACAAATTCTGTTGCATTATTTTCCTGTTAACAATGTGAAGCTGCTTTGAAACAATTGGACTTGTTAAAAGCGCTATATAAATAAAGGTGATTTGATTTGATTTGATTAGTGTATAACAGGGCTAAAGGCACTCCCTAAGAAAAAAGTCTTTGTTTTCACTACTCCCATAGTGTATGACTGCAGAAAAAAATACATACTTTATGTATTAACTGAATAGTAATGGCACAAAAGTGATAAAAATCATAAAAGTGGTTTGTTTGTTTAAAAATCGTATAAATGTATGAGGTGGTACATGGGGTAAAAGGCTCACCATCATGGGGCAAAAGGCACAAAGCACTGATAAATACTTTAGCTAAAATAATGTGTAAAAAAAAAAGTGTAATACTTGTTCAAAACAAACACTTTAGGAAAGTTTGTAAAATGTTTGGTTTATTTTGATAACTAAAATAAATTTTTGTTCAACAAATATACTGAATGAGATTCCACAATAATTAAATATAGCTTTACAGTAGTAACAAATAAATATGGTATTTTATTATATGATTAAGATCATTTTTTTTTTTTTTTTTTTAAATATGATGATTTCATTACAAATATGGTGATCATCTCTAAGGTGGACACCCAATTTGATATATGATACTTACCATCTGAATCGAACCATGTCATGTCAACAAGTGGAAAAGTCAGCCAGCGATTTCTTATGTAGCTGATGCATGCACCATGCATGCACAACTAAATAAATCAGGCTTCAGTCATGTTGCGCAGATAATTGAACCATTCCATTCGTATGGGAACTTGGTTCTTATAAAAGCTCAGAACGCGTAATGTATATAATTAATAGCCTGATTCATGTTTCCATTAACCAAATATTGGGGGGGGTTGTGCTTGCTTGCAGTATATTAATTGTACAACTGTCCATTAATTGTACTATATAGAGTACAGAAATACAAGGTTTGGCGTGTGAACTGGTTGAAATGCGCGTCTCATGGTGAATGTGTGAGACTTGACAGGTGCTTGACATCGCCTGCTCGGGAGATGGTGGTTGCTCATGTTTTTTTTGTTTTTTTTTCCCGTTCTTGGTCACGCGCCACCGGCTTAAAACGAGCTCTTCTGATTGGCTGAAATTCTCTGCTCTCTGAACAAGTTCTGCCGCTGCCTCACAGATGTACAAATCACTTTTGCTCCACATTTCACGCAGTATATGGTGCAAAAGTGAGAGCGTGCGGAACTTGTCATTTGAAGGCAAAAAAAAACTGCGTTTGAGACCCGTAGCAGCAGATTCAAGCAGTTGTAGTGATTGGACTTGGATTGGACTTGGATGTTAGAAAAATATCCAAGAAAAGTAATGCATTTGTGACCAGATATTACAAGTGTGCAACTCAAATTGTATGGATTCACATATTAATTTGCGGATGTGCAAAATTTGTCTGTGACTTCACATTTTTGATATGGGGGTGTGAATGCGTTTTGCACCATATTCACTGCAGCAACTGTAGCAAAACTGTGGCGTATGAGTTTCTTCATGTGTGATTCGTAGAATAGGATTTGTGCACCTGCAGTGAAGAGTGTAACTGTTGTGTTGTGGTTGTAGGGGAGAAAAAAAATCTACAAGTTTACAACTCCTAAAAGATTTTTCTCTATGACTTCAAATTTATTGATGCATGTGCGGATTTGCTCTACAGCTACACTCTCACACGTGTTCAGTTGTTTTGCACCAAAAATACCTTCATACACTTTCTCTTTCTCGACATTTTGTATCTCTGCACCACACAAAACTCTTGTTGCAGCTGTTTTATAGCAAAAAAAGACGCCCTCAGCTGCTATTTGGAACCAAACGCTGCCAGCTTTTTCTTGTCATAAAAGACGTCAAGTGTGAACACAGCCTAAGTTAATTTTTCTAGTTGACATTGAATGGCTTTTCTGAGGTAAATGTGACATTATATGACATTGTTTACAAACTGATTGAGCAATTACATTTCACAATGGATTTCTGTAAGTTGTACTGAATCTTTCAACATACCTTCTGATGTTCATTCATGTTTATTTTTTGTTGTAACTAGTTAAGCGGAAGAGATGATCAGTTCAAGTGCGCTCCGCGCTGCCGCCTTGCTTGCCACAAAAGATTGCGACAGCATGAGAGACCTCTATGGTTTCACTCCAGTCTAAGGGAAATTGGGCCATTTTCAATCGTTGTGACGTTTATTGTGCTTTGACCTACACAATTCACTTGAATGACATGCTTTGATTCAAAATGGTGAATTTCTTCTTCAATGGTGAGCAGCAAGCTAGCAGTATGAAGAGAGCTGACAGAAAGCTGGAAATTTGTCCTCCCCTTATGTTCACCACAGTGGCCAGCTGCACAGTAGAACTCATGCGGCGAAACAGCATAAGAGCCTGTGGAGAGTACATGCCACATTATTCTGTGCTGCCCTCACCACTGGCATCGCTGAACAGTGTGGAGTACAGAGGTGAAACAGCCACATGAGTCACATGTGCTTTCTGGAGAATTTTATGACAGATTTGAACTTTTTATGCACTATGGTGTGTGAAATGTGACGTCAAATACATGTGGGGTGCTTTAGGGGAAATAAATATAAAAATAGTGTTACATTTTTTTTCCAGTTTAACATTTTAAAAATATTTAAAGGGGGGCCTAATGCTATTTTATGCATTCTGACTTATTTACTAGGGTTGTACCAGAATATTTGAATATTCGTTCGGTGGGTTGGTATTCAAGTTTCAATTCTGGGATTTGAATATTCGTTTTTTTATACATTTGAATATTCGTTCCTCTTTCACACACCTGGCATCCCCCTCAAAACGGTTCTCATTCGCGCTTGAATATGTTTACACTATAAAATTATCTTATTACACAATTATCTTATAGCCTAGACGACAGTTGAATAGGAATTCAACCTCGTTATACTTAAATATATTTGCTGCTTCTTAGCCTAAGTGTTCCCTGCAACTGAGTATTCTTTTCAGAGCGCATAACTGCACGAGAAGTAGTACATGCATGAGCTTGCATTTTGGGTTAAGCTGTGTTGGTTTGACATTGTGGAAAATAGAATAACAATTGAAATGTATTCGTTTTTTTTTACCTATTAGGGATGTGATGGTGAGAATGTTCCCTCACTGTCACATTACATTGTTTGTGCACAGTGCGGCCGTGTGCATTTTAGTTTTGGTTTAGAACTAGTGTCAATTCAGGGGCGGGGTGCTTAAATGGTGGGTTCATTAGCCTGTTATTCTTTATGAGAAACACAACAACAAAACAGTACAATGACAAACTCCCTAAAATGGTAGCTTTTGCATTTTGCGTTGTTGAAATCAAATCTTCCGCGATCACCTTGTCATTCAGCTTCTCACTCTCGTGATGAATGACATCTGACTCCTGCTGCTGATGCAGATCTCATGCTGTACATTCAGTTTGTAATTGTAGTTATTCTGCTTTCTAACTGAACTACATTATTTTTTATTACCTACTACTGTAATATATCAAAACGACAGTGGGCGGTGCCGCAGTGGGCAAGTTATGGAAACCGGTGTTATGCCTGAAAACCGGTAACATCAACTATCCCAGCAAGCCTATTACCCGTTATTATCAATCTAAATGAATTTTCTGCGAAATGTAGGAGCTTGGACTGGGACGTAACAGACCTGTGTGTTTTGTATTACTAGTGCAGTGTCTGTTCTCGGAGCATATAAGCCCTGCACGCGTGAGGTGTGCCGCTTCTCGAGATCCCTGCCTTTATTAGAGAAAAGAATATGTTCAGCCTCCTCTCTCCGAAGCTTTGAATATTCGGTGTTGATTACTGTATTTAGAGTATTTCTGTACCAAATACACTCCTTAAGAATTCGAATAAGTTTCGGAAAAAAAATTTCCGAGTATGGCCCTGTATGACGTCATAAAGGGCGGAATTCTTTGTATGGGCACTTCTCAAGCAGTGAGCGTGTGCACAAGTTCATCCATGTTCAGCTTCCCAAATAACCCATCGTTAAGGAAACAGTGGATGCAGTTTGTTTTCCGGAGCAGCAACAGAGTTCTTCAAGTGTTTGTTTGTTTGATCCTGGTCATGAGTCGAAACCACAGGTGGTGAGTGAAACTGCACCATCTGTGTTTTGCTGGCAATCGGCTCGTAAGTGCATATGATGTAAACAACACAAACATATAGTGAATCGAAAATTATCCAGTGCTAATGCCATGATGTGTGTGCGTGTGTTTGTGACTCTTTAGCTCCGCCCAAATCCACGTGTGTGTTCGTGACTCCATAGCTCCGCCCACTGCACACATCCACAAGCTTGGCTGTTTTCGGAAAAATAATCTGTACAGCATATCTGTCTTTTAAATTATGATAAAACTAAAGACTCTTCGGAGATATGAAGGATGCAATACTACTCTGTAGGTACTCAGAGTACTGTATGTGTTTATGTACCCTTTAATGCAATTAACACAACATCCGTCTTTTTCTGTGGCTAGCATTTCATTATATGATCAAGCTCTTATTCATGCAAATGCAAAAGAGAATGCGCTGTCTGTGAATGTCCTGACATACACACAACGCACAGAATGACTCACACCAGTATTATGTGCACAGACAGCGCACCAGAATCGAGTTCTCTTTTGCGCTTGAACAAACAATGACACACACAATTATGCCCTTATGTCAGCTTTGTTGAGTATCCTCATAAGAGCACTCACAAATGAGATTAAGTCTTAAATGAACGTAAAGAGTGTGAGTCGTGTGAGATCCGCGTCATGTGCAGCAGTGGCAGGTCTTAAAGTGACAGCAGCCACTAATGCTGTCTGTCATTAATGTTAATCAAAGAACAAAGGTAACAGAGAAAATCAATTGTGTGGAATCAATTTAATTGAGAAATCAGTAGCTGTATTAGTATCAGTGATGCTGTCCTTCATTCATAAAAAGATGCAATTACAACAAATATTTAAAATATACTGTATGTTTTTTCTACATTAATTTGCAGATTAACTGTGAAATTACATAAAATATTAAAAAGTTGAAACAGAAATAAATTTATCAATCTATTTTTTTTTTTTATCGATTGATTGCATTAATTTAAAATTAAATAAAATTCCCTGTTCCGCATATTACAGAATTCAGTCTGTCCCGATGTAGAAGTGTGATATGAGATGAGATAAAACCACTCCTGCGGTAAATTGAGATCAGATAAGATATAGGATCCCACTGATATACAGACACAGACATAGAATACATTTGTGACAGTATAGGGATATGGAATACTGAGAATGTGTAATATATAGAGAGCATAGGTAAACCACGGGCTTCAAGAGACACAAGTGAGAATATAATGTAAACACTACCAGTAGACTTTTCATTCTCTTATAACTTTTGACGCCTTTGGTGTAGAAACTGTCTTTTCATTCTCCACTAAATCGATCATCCAATATTGTGAACTTCATTGCTACCTGTTGGTTTGCTACTTTATTTTAGCATTACGTCCTATTTCAAGACAAAACGGATATGAGGCTGAATCTTAGTAATGCTTTCACCTACTTAAACAACATCTGAGGGTTTAAAGCTGCCTGTGAAGTTTAGGAAATTGTACTAATTGTTTAATTTGTCAATAGCTTTTATAATGATATGGCTTAAAGTCAAACCTCTATGGATTCCTTGGGTTATACGAAGTACAATGACCTGTCATAGTCAACTGTAACTGCTTGTTGGGCATTTTGGATTTTATTGTAAACTGCTGTATCTATAAAGCTTTGGTGCACTGAACTTGATCAGATCAACGATATGTACCATGCCCTGAGTGCCAGAGCAGGGACAGCGCCGACTAGGCTATGTTCAGACTGCAGGCAAAGTGGACCAAATCCATGAACACTGGAATGGAAGAATCTGATCTTTTTTATTCTGATTTGGGTCACTTCCATATGTGGCCCTAAATCAGAAACAGGTCTAATGTTTTGCAATGCAACCTCAGTCTGAACAGTCATATTGGAATTTATGCGACTTTTACGCCACTCTATAATTATAATAGAGCGCTTTTCATTTAAAGCGCTTTTCTGGGTACTCAAAAGTGCTTTACATATAGAAGGGGGGAATCTCCTCAAACACCATTAAATGTGCAGCATCCACCTGGATGATGGGACGGCAGCCATATTGCACCAGAATGCCCACCACACACCGGCTTATTGGTAGAGAGGAGACAGAGTGATGAAGCCGATCGGTATGTGGGGATGATTAGGAGGCCATGATGGACAGAGGCCACTGGGCAAATATGGCCAGGATGCCGAGTTACACCCCTACTCTTTTTCCGAAGGACATCCTGGGATTTTTAATGACCATAGAGAGTCAAGACCTCGGTTTGACGTCTGATCCAAAGGACGTGTTTATTACAGTATAGTGTCCCCATCACTATACTGGAGTGTTAGGACCCACACAGACCACAGGGTGAGCACCTCCTGCTGGCCTCACTAACACCTCTTCCAGCAGCAACCTAGTTTTCCCAGGAGGTCTCCCATCCAGGTACTGTACTGACCAGACTCAGCCCTGCTTAGCTTTAGTGGGATACCAGTCTTGGACTAAAGGGAGATATGGCTGCTGGTAAGCATCTAGATCGACATCTGTCACAATTCAATGCTGATAGGATTTTATGTGCTGGTAGTTGGTCACTCAGTGAATATGGAAGTCAGTCAGTGGAGGGACAGAGAGCTGTTATACTCAAATGTATTACGGTGAAAGCTCTATACAAGCCAAACTTGGAAAACTCTTTCTCCTCACCCTCGTCTGCGTCTTCATTATTGCCTGTGCACAAATTAACTATATAAAACAAAAAAAAGGCACAGTGCCACACACACACACCTTTCAAATATATAAAACTATAAACAAAACATCTGCTGTTGCTAATTTTTAGGGAATTTTGGCTCTTACTGATCATCACTGCTATATTTTCAGCTGTATTAACTACTATTTTCCATATTTGACATATTTTATGAAAACAAAAATGTTACAGCTCTGCAGACTCTCAATCAACTCTTTTCACTTAGGAAGCTTTGTACAGGGTACAGACTGTATATTGGTACTTGCTGACTGCTTTTCTTTCACTATAGAGTCAAAAAAAATGTTTTGAAATGCAATTCATATGTAGGCAAAATTCATAGATGTCTTCAAAACCATTTCAACCATTACAGCGTAACCGTACAGACTTTTCACTGGAAGTGTACAAATGGCAAAATGACCTAAAAGTTGTGTTGAAACTTTTATTCCTAGATTAAACCTTTGGCTCAGATACATTTTTGGAGACTTACCAGAGCTCCAGACCATCTTCCAGCAGGTAAACATGAGGGGGCTGCGAAACATCTGTGCTGAGCTGGATAACAGGTAGGAGGAAGGAATAAAGATTCTTGCTTTCTGCTCCCAGCCCCTGGACAATGAGAGAAAGAATAAAAAACAAAAAAAACCAAAAAAAACAATTGTCAACCAATCATACCAGCGGAAAAACTGATAATTTTTTCAGATTCGGAATCATATTTTAAAAATGTCTTTTAAAAATGTAACATTTTAAAAGCCCTGAACACTAGCTGTGTTATACATTCCTAACAGTTGTACAATGAAGATGCAGCAAAAAAAAAAAAAATTGATAACGGGTTGTCAAGATATGGAGCGCTGCCAAAATGAGTTTCATTGCATCTTAAAGCCAAGCACAAAACATAATTTTCTATCTGAATAGCGACAGGTGTGATATTGTGTCAGCTTCCTATGCTCTCAAGTAAGGGAATCTCAGGAATACACCAGCGGCTTTGTGTTTTCTGGGTTCATTCAAGGGCCTGGTCTTGAGAGCAGCCTCGCTCTCCCCTGGGTGAGATATGCCCACTCAACCTCTGACTGATGAGGGCTCATCACATAGACCACCGCAAAGGGCTCTTAAGTTCAGGGCATGACTGCCTTCGACAGTCTGCTGATTCTGAGCTGTCCATCAAAATCACAGACGGAGAGCTCTAGGGGGGGCTCAGAGAAGGTAGAACTGTAGCATCCGTAGGATCCAAGTGAAGCTTTGTTACTGTCAAACAGAAGCCAAGGACACCCACCGCAGACACAAAAAGTCCTAACTTGGCAAGAAAGGAGACAAGTTATTGAGGAATGGCAGTTTGAAAGTTGTTAGAACAATGAAATTTTAGTCATGAGTCTGGATGTTTAACTATTGACTGTCCTCTTGACTCTGTCCTTCATTCAGTGCAGACGTGTTTTCACTCTGCTCCCGCTGTGCTCTGGCGCCTTGTTATTTTTGTCTTTCTTTTTCTCTCTGACCCGCTGTTTGCTGGACTCCTGAAAATACTGAAATGGAATTGATTAACTGGTCAATCAGCGCGATCGATAGGATTTTCTCACAAAGGAAGGGTGCCCCGGGAGAACCCACCTGCCCGGACGGGACCTTTGCTGCAGGGTACGTGAGGGACGCATGGAACAACTGGCAAGTCCTGTGCCTGGAGGCTCTGTCCGTGGAGGATGCGGAAGATTTATACATGATTGGATTATTGATGGCGGGGTTCCTATTCTTTGGCTTTGGGATTGCCCTGACCTATCGGAAGATTGGTAAGACAGCTGCAAGCAAATTCACCCAGCCGCTGTCTGTGGAAATTAAGGAATGCTTCGGGGCTGTGTGTGACCGTTTGAAGGAATTAGATCAGAGAGTGATACGAATTGAGGAACTGAACCGTAACAACGCAGTCCGGACTGCGGATACGCAGGGAAGAGTGGGCTCCATCGGGGTCAGATCGGTGAACTTTACGGACTGTAACCGGTCTGGCCATGAGGCTGGACGTAATGTCTAGGGAAACTGCACAGACCGGACGCGAATGCTGAGGACCAGACCTGATTGATTATGATCCGGACAAATTACAGAAGATCATCAAATGGATTAAAAAAATTGTATTTGCCTGACCTAATCAACTACCCCACCGAACCTCACTTGTCCC
>CM031950.1:16454231-16471731 GCA_018749465.1 Paracanthobrama guichenoti
GGTCAACTAAGCTGGCACAAGTTTTAGATTTTTGGAAGTATGCAAATTTCAGCCAAGCCTTGGGCGATCTTTTAGACTGATTCATGTGCCTGTGATTTACAAGAACTGAAGACGCTGTAATGAAGGCTCTTTAACGCGAGCGAGAAATGTTAATATGCAGGATGTGGTTACTGAAGCAAAGAGCACTTTCAAAGACAAAGAACAGCTTATTTAAGCTGATGATTACTCAATAACTCTCCTCAGACGAATATTTATGAAATTAACTCAAAATGTAACATTATCTTTGATCCACGCAAGTATACAAAAAATTTGTACACAGAGAAGAGGTAAACTGAAAGGTCAAATCCTGGCTGCTCAAGACATTTAAAACGTGAAAAATATTTTTTTAAATGTTTACATTTTTGTTAATAAAAGAAATACTTAATTATTCATTTAAATGTGACATTATTGAAATTTATTTGATTTTTTTGCAAGAACAAATAAATATAATAAATGGCAAAAAAAAAAAAAAAAAAAAATTGTTAATGAATGTCATTTAATATTTTGTCATTTAATGCATTTCTTAATTATTTAAATGTAACTAATTAAATAAATTCAAATAATAAATTAATAATTATACAAATGATCACAGTATATTTCAGACAAATCTGTCTATAACGACAATAAAATACAAAGCATTTTTGGTTGGTTGCTTTATACAGTATGTGAACAGAGTCATAAAGTGTCTTCCTGGCCAAAACAAGATGCAATGTGGACAGTGAATTTTTGCCTTTTAGTCAAAAGTCTGGCTATGCGAGACCAATTTTTGCCAAAATAACCAAAACTCAATATAGAGAATTTAATCAATCAATCTGTTTGCTCAATATGATTTATTATTTAAATTCACCATGATTTAAAATGTACCATTATTGAAGTTCATTTTTATAATGAAATAATTAATTAGTTAATAAATATAATAAACAAAAGGCCAGTAATTTTTTCATACATAAATGGTAATTAATTTCAATTCAATATTTAAATCATTATTTTCCATTATTTAATGTAATTCCTAACAATTTAATTATAAAGAATTTATATTTATATATATACATTTATATTTATATATATATATATACATACATACATACATACATACATACATACATATACACACACACACACAATTATTTAAATTAACAGTATATTACAGACAAATCCATCTCTAAAGACATGTAAAATAAAAAAATGAAATAAATATAATGTCTTCCAGGCCCCAAAAAGTTACAATGTGGATATTGAACTTTAGAGGTTTAGTCAATGATAAATCTTGCTTTGAGGAGGAGGTTTGGCCAAAATAACCAAAACTCAACATTAAGAGCTTAGGTGCCATTTACACGACAATGTTTTCAACTAAAAACAGAGATCTTTTTATGCGATTTAGCTGTTCATTTACATGAAAATAGTGTGTTGGGGGTCTGATAACGCAACCTTTTGAAAACAGGATTCAAAGTGCACGTTTTTGAAAACAATACCATTATCGCCTCTGTGTAAACTGCAACAATGAGAATTTGTGAAACCGGTGACATTGTGCGTGGGTGTATTACGTCTATAGGCTTGTAATGTTTCTTCACAAAGTGACCTATACGCCTGGCAGCATAATACAGATTTTTAGTTGTTTTCATGGATTTGTGTGAACAGGGATCATTTTGACAACATTGTCTTCTATACGCGAAAAACACAAAAGGAAAAACCTTTCCATTTTTAGAACATTGTTGTTGTGTAAACGTACCCTTAGACGATATCCAAGAGTCACAACCCAGTATGCAGAACCCAGTATCCATTTAGACAAAAAAAAAAATATTTTTTTTATTTTTAAATGTCACAAATTGTCAAAGTGTGAAAAGGGGTGTTCCTGCATTAGCAAAGTGTGGCTCAGTGGAGCTCTCAGTTAAAGCAAGCGCAAGATATCCAGCTAACGCAGCCTCTGGATGGTTTAAATGTGAGTGTCACTCATCTCCTCAGGGGCCAGAGTGACACAGAAACTGCTCCTGATGCACAGAGCAAAAGAAAAAAAAAGGCAGGGGGGTGGGGTGACAGGATGAAATGAGCAGCTTGCAGGATCCCGTGTGGAAAAAATGGAGAAGCAGTGTAGCAATTTTCAAACACACCTATCAATAACAAGCCCCTGTCCGCATGTGTGTTCATACACTCACAGCAGGAAGGGATGAAGTGTATCGTACTAAAATAAAGGTTTTCTGCAAAACTAGAAAACCAGACAACTGCTCAGCAGGGCTGGAGGGCATTTGTTCATATCAACAGATGACGACGGTGAAAATCAGGCACCCCCCAATCGCTGATGGTATGCACCTCACGTCCAAGTGAGCACTTGAAACACAAACAGAATGCTAAACACCCGACCCGACCATTTCAAAGGCTCGTTATCCGTTTCATTCTTGGCCCCGTGGGTATGCCATACCTGTACGAGATGGATGAGGGTAGTGAGAATGGCACAGCGGAGCATGTTGTGTTCTTCTGACTGCTTCCAAAGAAGAGGAAGGTACTGAACCAAGCAGCCCACATACGGTCGAATCTAGAAGAGAGGAGGGGAAAAAGTAAAGCACTGATCTCAATTGCACACAAGGAGCACACACACACAAAAAAAGTTTGTTTTGAGTCTGAATACTTTAGATGAATTAAAAAAATCAGAAAACAGGTCAGCTTCAAAAGAACTTCTAAAAATGTGATTACAATTTAAAGCAGGGGCGACCTGGTAATTCTAATGATACTTGTCCATTCATTTTAAAACTGCAGCAAATCAACAATTACAGTTGTTATACTTTTTCATGGAAAAGACACCCAAATATGATTATCCTTTATTGAGGGAAACATATAGGTAACAATATATGACCTATTTATATAAATGTAAAAAGCAATCAGTCAATAATGTCAAATTAAATATATAACATGAAAATAACTTTAATAATAGTTGTATATTATCATTATCCCCATTATTATTATTATTATTATTATTATTATTATTATTACCAATAATTTTTACCCTATTTTTCTTTGAACTTCTCGGAAACATGTAATTGTTCAATACAATATTGTTGTTATGCCCCATTTATACAGTGCTAAAATATGTTTTTTAAGTGATATTGAAAGTCACTATAACAAAACTTCTTTTTCTTTCTCTGCTGCTTTTGCAATGCATTCCAACAATTTGGTGTCTGATTAAATGAACAATATTCGATTAATTATTCCTATGGACTACACTCAGAATCTCAGGCTAAATCCTCCTTTCCTAAAACTTTATATTCTTCACTTCTAAACCCTATTTGCATCCTTCACTGTGGGAATGTTTCTCAAGTAGGGAAACAAAGGAGCATTTATCTGTCAAAACGTCAGAAAGCATTTTGAATTATTATCTGTCAATGCTTTTAAAATTCTGTACATTTTTGTCTAACGCAATATCTGCCAGCCTCGTATTTGATTTATATATTCAGGTCAGGTTTAAAAAGACTCTTTTCACTTCTCATTTCATTCTACATTTCCAGAACAATAGTACATTTTTTTTTACAAATATACTCCTACAACTCAATGCTTCCAGTGTCATCTCTGCAACCATCTTTACTTCATAAGTAAATATCTTTTATAGTTTATATTCAAGAAAATGCATATAATGCTTGGACATTGTAATTGGATGTAGTGGTTTAGCAAACGCCCTTTTTTTTCTTTTCTTTTTTTTTGCTGTCAAGTTTTTAGCCTTTTTGTGCTTCATCAGCATTTTCTTCTGCTGAAAGGAAAACAGTTTAAATATGTCGCAAACAGTCTGTCACTATGCACCAACCAGTGATGACTGTATTTGCATATCTTGGTGTTATGGTTTATGATTAATAAATAATTATTTAATATATAATATAAAATTAATATAGTTTGTGTGTGTGTGTGTGTGTGTGTGTGTGTGTGTGTGTGTGTGTGTGTGTGTGTGTGTGTGTGTGTGTGTGTGTGTGTGTGTGTTAGAGATGCGTGGATCAGCTCCAACGTCATCCAAATCTGCCGTTTAAAAAAATCATCCACCCGCCAAAAGCCCACATCTATGATTTACTCTGATTTACATATCCACACCCGATCGTCACATTACAATTATTCAAATCTCCTATGCGCAATGATATCGTAACACAAAATAGTCTGCTTTTAAAAAAGTTCTTCTTTGGCGAAAATTAATTCAAACCAGGTGTCGGCAGCCTATATGGCACACGGAGGAGTAGGATAATTGCTGGGACGTGAGCAAAAGTGAGAGATGTGTTTGTATTTAATTCAGATAAAGTACACGCATACAGATCTACATTTTGAGGTAGGCCTATTTATTTATAGGAGCTATAAATATGATTGTGCGAGATACAATGAAAGCACGCAGCTCTGAAAGCCTACATTTCGGAGATATCAAGTATATAAAGTTCCATTAAACATTCTACACATCACAATGACGGTGATGCATGTGCGTTCATGCTGGTTGCTTCATGAGTAAAGGCCATTACATACTCCGCAAGAACAGAGAAAAAAAGTTCCCGCTCCCAGGGCTGCAAGAACAAAATGACGTCATTTTGTTCTGGCAGCCCTGGTTTGGGAGTTCTCACAGCTTGTTCTAGACACATCATCTGAGCAGCATCTTTTTTTCTTGTGGGTGTCCGAGAACTATTGTGCGATTGGTCAGAAATTTTAAGTGGGCGGGGTTAATGCGGAGGAACGGAAATGTTCGGAAATATGGAATGTCCCAGCCAGAATGAACTTTGTTTTTGTTTTTGCCACCTCGAGAAAACTAACAAAATTCTTTGTTCTTGCGGAGTATGTACCAAGCTTAACGTTAGCTGTGTCTCTTCGGCAAGCTGACGTGCAAACCGTCGCAAATGAAACTTGTTAATTAGAAAAATGTTCAGCATTGCATCCTGAAGCTCAACACACAGGTGTCTTCATAAAAAAAACAACAAAAAAAAAACAGTGAGACTAATTATACCAGTGCTAATACTGCTTTCTCTCTCCCATTGTGGTCTTTGATCTTGAAATTAGCTGAAAATGAAAGTAAAAAAGAGACGTACGTTCATTGTGTTTTACCCTGAAAATAGAGTTCTGTGTCTTTATTAAAATCAACACATTAATGATTTGTCTCTCATCCACCCGCAATTTTTGGAATGTTATTTTTGTATTACTTGACCCGCGGATTATCCACAGCTCCCGCGGATTTAACCGCGATCCACGCATCACTAGTGTGTGTGTATACGGTCTCTATATTGCAAACGATTTTGTGAATAAATCTGATCACTCTGCCAATTGATATCATTCAAATTTAAATATACTTCTAAGCACTGTCTGCACTGCAAGTGAGGCTTCACAAGGATCATATCATAGAGGTTTTGGGTTTTGTTTGTACTGCTGTGCCTTTAAGACACAACTACTTTCCACGTGAAATAAGTAACAGAAATGTGCTGCAGAAACTATTTAAATCTATTGAAGATGTTTCCGCCTCAATGTTAACTGCAACTTTATTTCACACAACTTTAGATCTTGCAAATGGGAGAAATAAAGTTGCAATTAACATTTATGTTTTAAACTCTGAGACCGAAACAGATTTTATAGGTTGCATTATTTCTTTTAATTGTGATTTTATATCTCTCAGTGCAACTTTCTAATTTTAAACTTTCGCTCACAATTACCTTTATTTTTTTTTACTTGGAGGCCGAAACAGGCTTCCACTTAAAATTTGACTGAAATAATCAGAGATAATATTCACAAGAACATTTAGTTACACTTTAGATTAGGGTCCAATTCTCACTATTAAGTAACTATTATCTAACTATTATGACTTTTTATAAATTCCTAATTACTGCTTATTCATAGTTAGTAAGGTGTTAAGTTTAGGTATCGTGTAGGAATTGGGTAGGATTAAGGGATGTTAGAATATTGTCATGCAGAATAAGACATTAATATGTGCTCTATAAGTACTAATAAACAGACAATATCCCAGAAATATGCATGCCAATAAGCAACTACAGTTAATCGTGAGAACTGGACCCTAAAATAAACTTTTTTTTTTTTTGAAATGCTTCAAATTCCTAAAACTAGGATCCTTCAGAAAGATAAGCAGAGACCGGAAACGACAGGAACTCACGTTTCACTCTAATATTGTTAGCTCTTCTGGTGTTTAGGATTAATAAAATCTCCTTTACCTCGCCATTACTGAATCAGCCCAGTTTCAAATTTCTGATCATCCAACAGGCATCGCCGACATGTAAAAAGTGTTGTTGTGTTGCTGAAGGTCACGTTTCAGAAGGCACATTTTTGAATTCCAAATTTCAGTAAACTCGGGAGGAGGTTCGGTGTTCTGTAAGTTACAGTACTCTTATCTTAACTCTTATCTCAAAAGATCAAGACCTACTTGATTGCTCAGGCTAAAACCAAAATAGTAAATTAAATCAAACTAGGAGAGATTTCAAATCGCGCCCAAAGATTTGATCTGATTTCCAAACACTTCTGCCAAGAACACTTCATGTGCCTTTTAAAACGAGACAGCCAGTTCAGATTTTAAACCAAGAGTGACGCAAGCTTTAACAAAACATGAAATTAGCTAAGCTGTGGCAAGAGGAACTAAAAAAGCAGTTAAAGATCAAGAGAGAGTCTGATTGAAAAGCATTTTTTTCCCCCCCACAAGTTGTGAATAGAGAATGGAGGCTAAAATTTCAAATAGATCTGTCAAGGGACAAAATATAAATTTCTAAGCTCATAATGACGACAAAAAAAAAGAAAACGAGAATTAATTTTCTCCTATGGTGGTACAGCACAGAAGAAGAAAAAAAAAAAAAAAAAAAGAATGACCATGAAAACATTTTCATAATTTAATGCTGGTAATTTTACTAATCTTTAAGCTTAATATATACAGTGAAACATGGAATTATTGAACAGGGCATTAAATAACTCCTGTGCTGCACAAAACTGACACAGAAGGTTACTTCTGAAAGCTGTACACGGTACGACCCTTTGTAATTTATGCATGCTTGACCTAACAAAGCTTAAATGAGCCTTTGTATTCAAATGGCTAATATAACTGTCATTCATCAAATGGCTCAGAGTCAAGGCTCAAGCAATAGCTTATGGTTAGTTTCAAGCGGGTCGTGGCCTTGTCCCCAGTCAGACTGGTTTGGTAATGATATAACATCAATATGTGTCTTTCAGTGTGCAAAAACAACAAATACTAGCATTTGACATAGAAAAGCATGTTGCAACAGGTAAAAGATTACACCCTCTGTGTTCGGATGACTTCATTTGAGCTCTCATGATTACTGAAACTCACCTGGATGCTGACTCTTTCGATGACGCAAGAAATAACGTGGAGAACTTGCATTTTGCTGTCGCATTCATTGACCTGTTGCAACAGCTGGAACAACAGGCTGAAAATAGACTCCAAGTACTGAAGAAGAATAAAATAGGTGTTAATGAAGACCTTTAAAGGGTTAGTTCACCCCAAAAAAATTATTACTCACCCTCATGTCGTTCCAGACCCGTAAGACCTTCATTCATCTTCGGGAACACAAATGAAGATATTTTTAATGAAATCCAAGAGCTTTCTGCTCCCTCCATAGACAGCAATGTAATTACCACTTTTCAAGGTCCAGAAAGGTAGTAAAGACATCGTTAAAATAGTCCATTTGACTGCAGTGGTTCAACCTTAAATGTTATGAAGCGACGAGAATACTTTTTGTGCACAAAAAACAAACAAAAATAACGATTTTATTCAACAATTACCATTGGCCGATGCGGTTCACATGAGCAACACGACGTGTGTGATGCTGATGCAGGAGCTAGCCAATGGCGAGCCACTGTTCTGCCGTAGCGATTTGAAAGTGATGTCACATGGCTGCAGTCACATGGACTATTTAAACGATGTCTTTCCTACCTTTCTGGCCTTGAAAGTGTTAATGACAGAGAGCTCTCGCTATCATCCAAAATATCTTCAATTGTGTTCCTAAGATGAATGAAGGTCATACGGGTTTGGAACCACACGAGGGTGAGTAATTAATGACAGAATTTTCATTTTTGGGTGAACTATCCCTTTAAATCAACAATTGAAATGCAATGATGTCAAATGTTCAAAACAACCATCTTACCGGTAAGAACTGCTCAGTTCTGAACTCGAAGTCATCGACGGGTGAGGCTGAGTTAAGTGTAATGACTGCAGGTGAGAAGCAATGACCTCTTAAATACACACCTGATTATCAGACATTAGCAGATGAATGAGGATGAGAGTGATTTAATGTTATCACACGGCGTCATGCAAACAAGCAGGAATGGCTGAGGGTTAATAGGCAAACTAATTACAAGCATTCAGTTAAAGGTGACAAATGACCACTCTGGGGTAAAGACTGGAAACTACAACGGGCTAAGCATCACTCAGACGAAAGGATATCCAGCTTTAGAGTTGTGGCTGTTTCAATGCGAACCTAAAACAGAGAAAAAATTGCATTATTATGCAAAAATGTATAAAGCATGTGAAGTATGACATTTTAATGGGAGAGCGTTCCACACCACTCGTGACACCAAATGTAATGGAAATAATGATTCTGTTTCAACACCTTCTGACCAATGCTTTTCCAAGACGTTTTTCATTGGTTTATTACTTTATATCAAGAACATTTATATTAATAAACATTTCCATTCTTTTTCCTTGGCGTTATTATTCATTTTCATGACTTTTCCACTGGCTCTTTATTTTATTTTTATATACACATTTAAAATAATTTCCTTTTATTAAATATCGAATTAAATATATGAAAGCTGACATAACTAAATTATTTTTATTCAGTATATGGGTCAATGAAATGACATGCATATTTTTGTGCCCAAGTGCATTATCATCTTTTAATATAATTGGATAAATTCATGACATTTCTCACTATATTCTATAAAACCGATTTAGCTTGAATTAAGTTTTAGTACATTTAATACATATTTTATGTTTTGTTATCTTAAACCCCAAAATTTCAAGTGGAGCAACTGTCCGAACAAATGAACAGACTAAGAAAACTATTTCAAATGATGTCTTAATAATAGAAAATAAATACTATGGCATCATTTCAGGTTTGAAACTGATTTTATAAATATCAGTGGTGTTAAAGCTGTTGAGATAATTGAAAAACTTTTGCCCAGCAATTGGTATATTCTCAAATGTCAGGGTGGCACAACTGCAAACATGGCTCTATTATAATTGACAGGGTAATAACAGTAAACATGATAATACATCATCCAGAGGAACCCAACTGTCCTTGTGGCAGAGTGAAAAGGTTAGTAGAGCTCTCTTAAATATTGGTAAAACTGCTAATTTCAAGTATGGGTAGGTTAATACACTTACCATGTCAGGCGGTACAACTATTTGGTTTAAACTATTTTAAATATTTGGAACTTAAACACTTTGAAATGTTATTTAACAACTGAAACTTGTTTAAACGCATTGTTCATGACTCAAAAATATGCATTATATCAGTTTAGATTTTTTTTTAAAGCACCTTTTTGAAGCTTGATTTGTCAATGACCCATATGCATTTCAGCAGTAAAACATCCCTTAGTTTGCATCATTGTAGAGTGTTTGCATACACATTACTGTTCAAAAGTTTTTATTTATTTAAAGAAATACTTTTATTCACTAAGGATGCATTAAATTGATCAAACATTACATACAGTAACATACATTTATAAATGTCACAAATTTTTTTATTTCAAATAAATGCTATTCGTTTTAACTTTGTTCATCCAAGAATCCTGACCTTTTTTATTATGGTTTGAACAAAACTATTAAACAGCTGTTTTCAACATTGATAATAATAAAGTTTCTTGAGCAGCAAATCAGCATATCATGATTTGAATGATTTCTGAAGGATCATGTGACACTGAAGACTGGAGTAATGCTGAAAAAGTTGCCATCACAGGAATAAATGACATTTTAAAACATTAAAATATAATTTTATTTTACATTATAATAATATTTCACAAAGCTAATGTTTTTACTCTATCTTAATCAAATAATGCAGCCTTAGTGAACATACCTGACTTCTTTCAAAAACAAATGGCTTACTTATAGTTTTCTCTGCACATTAAACTGGGCTAGGAAAAACTATTTTGCACGCATCACCTCCAAAGAACTCCTTTAAAGGACAGCCATTAATTTCACCTTAAATCAGTGTGGTACATGTTGACAAGAGACCTCTAAGCCTACTCAAGTTTCCTCAACATATAAATCTTGAGAGTTAGCCTGTAACCAAAACAAAATTAACATCATTAAAAGGTCGTGCCGGTATGGGATAACGGAGGAGCCTGAGGGTGTTAGCAAGGATCGCATAAGAAGTACGACTCAAGCAGGTGGCTAATGACAGACCCCGCCACCCTCTCACAATGATCTATTACACAGGCTGATGGGACAGCATGCTGCCCTCCACAAACAGGTTTATAACGAGCAATAGCTGGAGATGATGAAATTTCCCCAACACATCAAACTTAATGATCAAGCAATTTTCCGAGTAATAGCCAAGGGCCTGGAGCAATGCATTTATTAAGTAGTTAACCGACAAAGACCGAAACGGACAACAAAGACATCCTAACTACTGATTGGTCTGATTCGCCTCTGGATAGTCCTTCCATTAAAAGTCCATTCTTACTGGCAGCTGCTTTGTTATATCAAAAACGTTCTCTGTCATGTTAATAGAAATGCTGGAAACTCTCACTTTGACTGCTTTTTTCTACAAGAACAAAGTGGCTCAATTTAGGGATGCAAAATACCATACTGGATATTGGTCGATAGTAAATATTTTTTTCATTCATTGGGAACATATATTGTACATTTAATTGTTCATGCTCATTTCCATTCATATTTTTGTTATATAAACTATATTACCTTTGCGGTTATTTAACATTCACTTAAAATTCACCTTCAGCACACTAATAATTTACTAACACCGTTAAATGTCAACTTTAGCAAATCTCACAATAAATATCCATTTTCATACTGCACATTACAATGCAGTGATAGCCCTCTGTCGCTGACGTCTTATCAGTTTCCAGAACACACGCAGCCCAACCTGCAGCAGAATCAAATGAGCACCTCAAGAACTGACTACCTGTGGGCCAATGTGTGATGAGTTGTTTTGCAATATATATTTTTTTGAATATTGTACAGTTTTGGGCTTATCTGTATAAGAACAAACGCTAATGACTTGCTGTAATTTGCGAACAAGTTTAGCCATCTTCAGTCTAGCTCGCTAATAATCAATCAATATGTCATCATAAAAACGTAATTACAATGCCTAGTAATCTGCAGAGTTTCAGATAGCAAATTGTTTTTGTGTCGAGACATGACAACTTAGCGGAGCTTTGGAGACAGATGATACAGCCCAGAAACATCCCAAAAAAAAAGAAAAGAAAAATGCTCCAATGCAAATATTTCAAATTGCATTATTTTTCTAACGCTGCTTTTTGTGTTTTTTTGCATTATAGTACAAAATAATATTATAGTACAAAATAGTATTAAGTCCCACAGACGATGGGCCCTATTTTAACTGAAGCACATGGTGCAGGTGCACTTAGGGTGTGTCCGAATCCACTTTTGCTAGTTTAACGACATAAAAAATGGTCGACGCGCCAAGCACATGGTCCAAAAGTGTTGTACCTAGTCTCTTGATGAGTAATGGATGTGTTTTGGGAGTAACGTGCAATAAACCAATCAGAGTCTCATCTCCCAGTCCCTTTAAAAGGCAGTTGCGCTTGCACCGTGGCGGATTCGCTATTTACATGGTGGAATTTGCGAGCGGAAAGACTGAACGCTTCTCCAGAGAGGAATCCTTTTGTTTTTAATATTGAAAAATGTTTGTGTGGTGCTGCGCGTCCCTGTGTGTGTAATAAGCAGAGTGTATGCGTGTTGTGCACCCACCTATAGGTGCATATTACTAACACAGCCTTTAAATAACACAAAAAATACTACTGAGTACTGAGGTTTTTGTTGGTCAATGGCGTGTCATTTTCAGACCGGCACGCCCACGCGCGAATAGATGGGCGGGAGTGGATTTGCCATTTAAACAATGTGGCCCAGGACGTGTCGGGCTGAAACTAGCAAAAAACACTTGCTTTGTGCCTGGTGTATGATAGGGCCCTTGCACTCTATTTGTGGAGACCATTTCCCCCCAGTAAGTCTGTGGGAATATAATTATCAGTTTATCTGTATCAGGCAGGATTATAATATCAGAGAGTTGTTAAATTATCCATTTTACCACATTTGTGTAAATTATAGGTAACACTTTATGTGCCCTTCTTACACATATTTATAGGCAAAACAGTAAATTATGCATAATTACATGCAACCAACCCTAAATCTAAACACAAATTGTATATAGACTACATGTCGTTAATTAATATTACTCCAAAGTTGTATAATTACACTGTGAGAACCTTAAATACCTTGTTAGATGAACAAAAGTGATTCAGATACAGCAACTGTCAGTGTGAACATCCCATCATTCTCCAGAAGGCTACAGCTGCACTCGTGGAAGACTGTAAGGGAAGCTCCTCACAGGTGGTACAGTTTGCACTTCATTTACGCTCCTACAGTATTTAGGCAACCAATTAGACGCACACAAACCTGCTATTTTCTAAGTGTTTCATTACTAAATGGCAGACTGTAAAGCATGTAACTAAAAGAAACAATACCGTCAGTTACCGAATTCAATCCATCTTCATTGAAATCGGTTTAGGAGGGCTTACATATTCTACAGAGGAATTAAAGCCGAGATGAGCAGGGCTGCCTTCTCTCTCAGAGGCATCTGTGGCATAAAACATCAAACACCGGCTGAAAATAAAGCACTCTGCTCCCTGCCAGAGTACAGAGCGCCCACCCAGTAGATATGAGAGAATTATGTGAGGAGTGAGGAGATGGGATTTTGTGACAGTAACCCTTTAACAAGGTATATGTCGGACGAGTCCACGTGCTACCTGGCCAACCAGAGCGGCCAATCAGCATGGGTCTGCTCACCTAAAGGTTCTGCCTGCATCACTGTTATCAGCCTGCTCAGCCTGCCTCCGTTATGGATATGAGCATCTAATCCTGCTTTCTCCGGCTCGTCTGAATGGAGAAGGTGGTGAATAAAAGCTATTAGTCTCCACAAGCAATCGCAGAAGACACAGCTGCCACAGTAATTCTCCCACAAGACTTCCCACGCAAACACACATCCATGCACTGTTCATTTTTCACGGCGTTTTGTTTTAGCTCTAGTTTTTTGTGTTTTGAAGAAAATAATTCATATACAATAATAAAATACAAACTCTTGGAGAAAACTACTATACTTCTGAAATACTATTTATAATAATAAAAATAATAATAATAATAAAAAGTTTAATTCACTTCATGAGTTCTTCATGCTTTAGAGACACAACCGTACAGCCAAAGTATGTGCCAAAAGTTAGGGACACTTCTTTTGAAAAATCAGTGGCATAAAATTAATATTGAAATTATATGGTAACAATTTGTTAACTTTTGCTACATTAGGAAACATGAAAAATCAAAAACACTTTTAGTAATTTAGCATTTAGTAATCTTAGTTAAATGTTAATGTCAGCAATTGCAAAAACTTTATTAAGCTGTATGCATTATTATTTAAGCTAACTATGACTAGTTGTATTTTTGGTAACACTTTATTTTAGTGTCCTTACACATATTACTTGCCATAGTAATAACAGTAAATTATGCATAATTACATGCAACTAACCCTCAACCAAATCCTAATCCTACCATAACCCTATAGTAAGTACATGTACTTAATATAATACTATATAAGAGCCCACTTTATAATAGGTGGCCTTAACTACTACGTACTAACATTTGAACTAATCATTTGATACAATGAACATTGTATTTACATTTTTTTTATTTCCTGCATGTAATTACATCTGTAATTAATTTCTGTAGTTACATTTATATTTACACTGTTGACCCTTCCCTTACACCTAACCCTACCCTTAAACTTACCCACACCACCACACCTGTCCCTAACTTTACCCTTAAACTTACCCACACCACCACACCTGTCCCTAACTTTACCCCTTAAACTTACCCACACCACCACACCTGTCCCTAACTTTACCCTTAAACTTACCCACACCACCACACCTGTCCCTAACTTTACCCTTAAACTTACCCACACCACCACACCTGTCCCTAACTTTACCCTTAAACTTACCCACACCACCACACCTGTCCCTAACTGTACCCTTAAACTTACCCACACCACCACACCTGTCCCTAACTTTACCCTTAAACTTACCCACACCACCACACCTGTCCCTAACTTTACCTTTAAACTTACCCACACCACCACACCTGTCCCTAACTTTAACCTTAAACTTACCCACACCACCACACCTGTCCCTAACCCTACCCTTAAACTTACCCACACCACCACACCTGTCCCTAACTTTACCCCTTAAACATACCCACACCACCACACCTGTCCCTAACCCTACCCTTAAACTTACCCATACCACCACACCTGTCCCTAACTTTACCCTTAAACTTACCCACACCACCACACCTGTCCCTAACCCTACCCCTTAAACTTACCCACACCACCACACCTGTCCCTAACTTTACCTTTAAACTTACCCACACCACACCACACCTGTCCCTAACTTTACCTTTAAACTTACCCACACCACCACACCTGTCCCTAACTTTAACCTTAAACTTACCCACACCACCACACCTGTCCCTAACCCTACCCTTAAACTTATCCACACCACCACACCTGTCCCTAACTTTACCCTTAAACATACTCACACCACCACACCTGTCCCTAACCCTACCCTTAAACTTACCCATACCACCACACCGGTCCCTAACTTCACCCTTAAACTTACCCACACCACCACACCTGTCCCTAACTTTACCCTTAAACATACCCACACCACCACACCTGTCCCTAACCCTACCCTTAAACTTACCCACACCACCACACCTGTCCCTAACCCTACCCTTAAACTTACCCACACCACCACACCTGTCCCTAACCCTACCCTTAAACTTACCCACACCACCACACCTGCCCCTAACTTTACCCTTAAACTTACCCACACCACCACACCTGTCCCTAACTTTACCCGTATCCACCTCAATATCAGCAAAAGTGTATTGCAATAGAATATGAACAATAAGTACACTGTACTTATTTTCTGATGTAAGTACATAGTAGTTAAAGTGACCTAATATAAAGTGGGGCCCAATATAATATATAATTACACTGTAACAATGACACCTTAAAATAAAGTGTAACCATATTTTTATTAACTGACATTAATAAAAACTACAAATGTATTGCTCATTGTTAGTTAAATGTTAGTTAATGCGTTAACTAACATTAACAAATGGGAACTTATTGTAATAAAAGGTATTAATTATGTCATAAAATGTATTATATTAATATTATAATATATAATAATATCATAAATTACATTTTATAACTATAATAATTCTATTTATATCAAATTGTTTGTCATCAAATATTATCATCGTTTTAAAAATGTAATTATTATATGAGTTTTCATAGTTTAGTATTAAAAGATTGAATCTGGGACAACTTTAAACACAGAATTACATTTTTGAAAGTTTTAAAGTGATCATCCAAAAGATAAAAGGTGAAATCTTTTATTTTATTTTATTTTATTTATTGTTTATTAAAATAAATAGATAAAAGTCAGACCCTGGCAAATAAAAGTGCTTGAGGTTGAAGAAATAATTTTTCATCTTAAATAGCTCAAACAGCTCAAAAGCCATTATTAGTTTTTTCTTCTGAACACATTGTTAATAACTTAAATGTTCTCATTTTTTTAATGAAAATAATTCAATCTATTTCGTCATGATGCTTCTTTTGGGCTCATCTTCATTATTGCTGACAAAAATCAAAACCTAATTTTGAGTCAGTAATTTTAATGAGATAAACAACAGATGATACAAAACGAAAATGTTGATATGGATATTTAAATGTCAAAACAATAAAGAGAAGGTAGTTTCCCCCTAGTAACAGAGCACTGCAAACGCAGGCTGCTGCGTGAGTGTACAGTATTTGCAGATACAAGCTGTATATATGTATGAGGGTGCGTGCATATGAAAGCAATTAGTCTATTCTTTTCAAGCTGACAAACCATGAAATAGAAGTAGCCCGATCTCATTTCCTTTGCATAATGGAGTTTGGGCAATGTTGAAACATGTAAGATAAATGATCTACTGCTGTGTTGAAATCTCCTGGAGGCATGAGAGCTCCACCGTGTCCAACTCTGGTGAGGTCCCTCATTTTTGAACAGACATACAGTGCTATTGACAAGCTTTCTGTTGTGCCTAGGATAGAGGTCAATAATTAGAAGACCACGGATGACATCCTTTCAGACCAGAACCATCTCATAAATGAATTAGGGCTGCCAAAATGAACATGTTAATTTTGCAATAATTATTATTATTTTTTTTTCAGTTTAATGCTTTAAAAATTATTTAAAAATACAATTATCTTCCTTTGGCTGTGCTACAGGATATGATCACGCTATCATTCATTCAAGTGCCTTTAAACCACTCAAGCGTGATAAGACGCAAAAAAGAACTCAAATCTGTACTGGCTGTGACAAACACCTATATTTCTTACTATAATCTCAGTCCTTCAAATATATGCTTGGATTGACAGATAAAATAATCTTGGTAAACGTACATTTTGCCAAACAAATAGCATGTTATTTAGTTAATAAAAAATACCACTCACACAAAAATCTGCAACCTCTTGTACTGAAACCAAAACCAAACAGACCACAACATGTCAATATTTGAATGGTGGCTGACTGGCCTATAATGAGCTGTAATTGAACCCGGGAAATGGCCAATGGGTTGTTTTATAAGCAGGAGGGTAAAATCTCCAGAGTTGTTGATACGAGCCGTGTAAGAGTAGTTCGTCTTTGCCTGGAGACTCCAGGCCCGAGGCAACTGTCAAGTCGACTCAAACTGCAAGTGTGCACACTGACATGACAGCACCTCCAGAGCGCCCTCGGCTCACCATGCTCAGACGACGCGTATTTGTGGAAAAAGTACGAAGGTAGAGTCCGCTAATGTGCACAGAAAGTAAAATATTTGTTTCATGCCCGTCTGCTTGCTGGCTCAATAAAGTGAACTTGTTAGCTTGTTAAAATGTGTTTCCGTTGTGCAAGTTATAGAAGTTATGCAATTAAAAAAATAAGTCTTACACACAGGCAGCTCGTGATCTGGTGTTTTCAAGCGGTATTATCATTTTGGCTTCAATATGATTTTCCCAATAAATTGACAAGTATAAACCTGGTGTTTAGAACATATTTGGGAACGCAAATTGCAACACTTAAAAGTGATAGTTCACCCAAAAAAACGAAAATTCTGTCATTTACACACCAGCATGTTGTTCCAAACCTGTATGAGTTGTTTCTT